>JAQOTA010000048.1:0-2500 GCA_029532415.1 Marasmius tenuissimus
CAACTTCCGTCAGCTAGACGCTGACAGTCCCTCTAAGAAGCCGGCGACCAACAAAGTCGCCTGGCTATTTAGCAGGTTAAGGTCTCGTTCGTTATCGTATTAACCAGACATCACTCCACCAACTAAGAACGGCCATGCACCACACCCATAAATCATGAAGAGCTATCAATCTGTCAATCCTAGTTGTCTGGACCTGGTGAGTTTCCCCGTGTTGAGTCAAATTAAGCCGCAGGCTCCAACCTGGTGGTGCCCTTCCGTCAATTCCTTTAAGTTTCAGCCTTGCGACCATACTCCCCCCAGAACCCAAGACTTTGATTTCTCGTAAGGTGCCGAGCGACGCATCAAAATTGAGGTCGCCCGATCCCTAGTCGGCATAGTTTACTGTTGACTCAACGGTATCTGATCGTTTTCGATCCCCTAACCTTCGTTCTTGATTAATTAAAACATCCTTGGCAAATGCTTTCGCAGTAGTTGTCTTGAGTCAATCCAAGAATTTCACCTCTAGCGACTCAATACCAATGCCCCACTATCCTATTATCATTACGGCGACTCTAGAAACCAACAAAATAGAACGCACGTCCTATTCTATTATTCCATGCTAATGTATTCAGGCATAGGCCTGCTTTGAACACCTCTATTTTCTCAAGGTAAGTCCTGGTTCCCCACGACGCACACCATAAAGGGCACGCCGGCTCACCAGAGGTAAGACCCAGTCAGACAGTACACCGCCGTTAAGCGGACCGCCCAACCATGCCTGAAGTTCAACTACGAGCTTTTTAACTGCAACAACTTTAATATACGCTATTGGAGCTGGAATTACCGCGGCTGCTGGCACCAGACTTGCCCTCCAATTGTTCCTCGTTAAGGGATTTAAAGTGTACTCATTCCAATTATAAGACGCCGAAAGCCCATATTTGTTATTTTGTCACTACCTCCCCGTGTCGGGATTGGGTAATTTGCGCGCCTGCTGCCTTCCTTGGATGTGGTAGCCGTTTCTCAGGCTCCCTCTCCGGAATCGAACCCTTTTCCCCGTTACCCGTTGAAACCATGGTAGGCCTCTATCCTACCATCGAAAGTTTATAGGGCAGATATTTGATGAAGCATCGCCGGCGCAAGGCCATGCGATTCGAGAAGTTATTATGATCACCAAGTGAGCGGCGAGCCGCGTTGGTTTTTTATCTAATAAACACCCCCTTCCAGAAGTCGGGGCTTGAATGCATGTATTAGCTCTAGAATTACCACAGTTATCCATGTAGCAAGGATCATCAAATAAACTATAACTGATTTAATGAGCCATTCGCAGTTTCACAGTACAAACTTGTTTTATACTTAGACATGCATGGCTTAATCTTTGAGACAAGCATATGACTACTGGCAGGATCAACCAGGTAACTACTTTCCAACTGAGCGCAGGAGCAGCTCAAACAACCACTACTTTGCGACCTCGGAAGATCACAGTTCGCAGCCGGGAGTTCATCACTGTTTTGTTGTTCAAATCTGAATGCAGCTTTAAAGGCCTTTCATCTTTGCGATCTTACTAGGACGCTCTAGAGCCAACAATCAGACTGCCTTGTTCCCCGATCTCACAGTTTTCGGGCACTTCTCCTTGTCACTAGCAGCAACAAGATCATGGCCCTCAGAGGGAACTATCATCAACCAGCAATTCCAACCTAATGGACTCGCACAGTCGAGACGGATTCCCAAGTGGTAATTGCAAACAGGTTTAGCTATCAGCAAGTAATCCACTTTTCAACAATGCAAGCTTCAATGAAACTTGACTCCGACATTGGCACAGAAATCAAAGGACTTCTTCATTGCCAGGCCGTTGACATGATTCCAAGTCAGTACACCCCGTTAGACGGATACATCAATGACTCGGTTTCAAGTAAGCCAGTCATCCCGGCTACTGGGAGCTTACTAGACAGCGCAACAATGTCGAACCGCGTTCGACTGCCCAGATTTGTATGACTACTAACCTACTGAGACTAGAAACTGATCTGAACGATTGCCCAGTTCAGCTGTCTTTTCAGCTTTCTTCATGTAATAGGATTTAGGGGTTGTTTGGTCGTGTTGTGTCGCGGCGCGCGCGAGGCGTGAAAGTTGGTGTCCACTAATTCACATTTTGGCTGTTTGGCTCCCCTATGGCTGTGGACACTCGGGACAAGCTCTTGTTGCGTTCATTTAGTGTCCAATGGGTAGGGAAAAAAATTTGGAGGCAGCCCGTTCACGTGGCGGCGATGTGGGGGCGAAATACTGGGGAAAATGGGGGGGTTTCGGGGGAAAGGGACCTCGGGTCGGTTGTACGGCTTTACTGAGTGATCCTGAATGTTGATTTGTGCCTTTTAAGTGCCTGCCTTATCGAGTCGAAAGGTGATTTCATGACCCCATAACTGGGGGGAGGTTGCGGAGGGAGGTTGCGGCAGTTGATCGGAGTGTACAAAAGTGTACAAGGGCATACTGACAGACTTGTACACGGGTTGAAGGAAACTGAAGTGTGGGC